>CM024574.1:0-2500 GCA_014182395.1 Eucalyptus sp. ANBG9806169 | reverse complement strand
GGTTTAGGGTTTAGGGTTTAGGGTTTAGGGTTTAGGGTTTAGGGTTTAGGGTTTAGGGTTTAGGGTTTAGGGTTTAGGGTTTAGGGTTTAGGGTTTAGGGTTTAGGGTTTAGGGTTTAGGGTTTAGGGTTTAGGGTTTAGGGTTTAGGGTTTAGGGTTTAGGGTTTAGGGTTTAGGGTTTAGGGTTTAGGGTTTAGGGTTTAGGGTTTAGGGTTTAGGGTTTAGGGTTTAGGGTTTAGGGTTTAGGGTTTAGGGTTTAGGGTTTAGGGTTTAGGGTTTAGGGTTTAGGGTTTAGGGTTTAGGGTTTAGGGTTTAGGGTTTAGGGTTTAGGGTTTAGGGTTTAGGGTTTAGGGTTTAGGGTTTAGGGTTTAGGGTTTAGGGTTTAGGGTTTAGGGTTTAGGGTTTAGGGTTTAGGGTTTAGGGTTTAGGGTTTAGGGTTTAGGGTTTAGGGTTTAGGGTTTAGGGTTTAGGGTTTAGGGTTTAGGGTTTAGGGTTTAGGGTTTAGGGTTTAGGGTTTAGGGTTTAGGGTTTAGGGTTTAGGGTTTAGGGTTTAGGGTTTAGGGTTTAGGGTTTAGGGTTTAGGGTTTAGGGTTTAGGGTTTAGGGTTTAGGGTTTAGGGTTTAGGGTTTAGGGTTTAGGGTTTAGGGTTTAGGGTTTAGGGTTTAGGGTTTAGGGTTTAGGGTTTAGGGTTTAGGGTTTAGGGTTTAGGGTTTAGGGTTTAGGGTTTAGGGTTTAGGGTTTAGGGTTTTAGGGTTTAGGGTTTAGGGTTTAGGGTTTAGGGTTTAGGGTTTAGGGTTTAGGGTTTAGGGTTTAGGGTTTAGGGTTTAGGGTTTAGGGTTTAGGGTTTAGGGTTTAGGGTTTAGGGTTTAGGGTTTAGGGTTTAGGGTTTAGGGTTTAGGGTTTAGGGTTTAGGGTTTAGGGTTTAGGGTTTAGGGTTTAGGGTTTAGGGTTTAGGGTTTAGGGTTTAGGGTTTAGGGTTTAGGGTTTAGGGTTTAGGGTTTAGGGTTTAGGGTTTAGGGTTTAGGGTTTAGGGTTTAGGGTTTAGGGTTTAGGGTTTAGGGTTTAGGGTTTAGGGTTTAGGGTTTAGGGTTTAGGGTTTAGGGTTTAGGGTTTAGGGTTTAGGGTTTAGGGTTTAGGGTTTAGGGTTTAGGGTTTAGGGTTTAGGGTTTAGGGTTTAGGGTTTAGGGTTTAGGGTTTAGGGTTTAGGGTTTAGGGTTTAGGGTTTAGGGTTTAGGGTTTAGGGTTTAGGGTTTAGGGTTTAGGGTTTAGGGTTTAGGGTTTAGGGTTTAGGGTTTAGGGTTTAGGGTTTAGGGTTTAGGGTTTAGGGTTTAGGGTTTAGGGTTTAGGGTTTAGGGTTTAGGGTTTAGGGTTTAGGGTTTAGGGTTTAGGGTTTAGGGTTTAGGGTTTAGGGTTTAGGGTTTAGGGTTTAGGGTTTAGGGTTTAGGGTTTAGGGTTTAGGGTTTAGGGTTTAGGGTTTAGGGTTTAGGGTTTAGGGTTTAGGGTTTAGGGTTTAGGGTTTAGGGTTTAGGGTTTAGGGTTTAGGGTTTAGGGTTTAGGGTTTAGGGTTTAGGGTTTAGGGTTTAGGGTTTAGGGTTTAGGGTTTAGGGTTTAGGGTTTAGGGTTTAGGGTTTAGGGTTTAGGGTTTAGGGTTTAGGGTTTAGGGTTTAGGGTTTAGGGTTTAGGGTTTAGGGTTTAGGGTTTAGGGTTTAGGGTTTAGGGTTTAGGGTTTAGGGTTTAGGGTTTAGGGTTTAGGGTTTAGGGTTTAGGGTTTAGGGTTTAGGGTTTAGGGTTTAGGGTTTAGGGTTTAGGGTTTAGGGTTTAGGGTTTAGGGTTTAGGGTTTAGGGTTTAGGGTTTAGGGTTTAGGGTTTAGGGTTTAGGGTTTAGGGTTTAGGGTTTAGGGTTTAGGGTTTAGGGTTTAGGGTTTAGGGTTTTAGGGTTTAGGGTTTAGGGTTTAGGGTTTAGGGTTTAGGGTTTAGGGTTTAGGGTTTAGGGTTTAGGGTTTAGGGTTTAGGGTTTAGGGTTTAGGGTTTAGGGTTTAGGGTTTAGGGTTTAGGGTTTAGGGTTTAGGGTTTAGGGTTTAGGGTTTAGGGTTTAGGGTTTAGGGTTTAGGGTTTAGGGTTTAGGGTTTAGGGTTTAGGGTTTAGGGTTTAGGGTTTAGGGTTTAGGGTTTAGGGTTTAGGGTTTAGGGTTTAGGGTTTAGGGTTTAGGGTTTAGGGTTTAGGGTTTAGGGTTTAGGGTTTAGGGTTTAGGGTTTAGGGTTTAGGGTTTAGGGTTTAGGGTTTAGGGTTTAGGGTTTAGGGTTTAGGGTTTAGGGTTTAGGGTTTAGGGTTTAGGGTTTAGGGTTTAGGGTTTAGGGTTTAGGGTTTAGGGTTTAGGGTTTAGGGTTTAGGGTTTAGGGTTTTAGGGTTTAGGGTTTGGGTTTAGGGTTTAGGGTTTAGGGTTTAGGGTTTAGGGTTTTTAGGGTTTAGGGTTTAGGGTTTAGGGTTTAGGGTTTAGGGTT
>CM024573.1:42351328-42357375 GCA_014182395.1 Eucalyptus sp. ANBG9806169 | reverse complement strand
AAACCCTAAACCCTAAACCCTAAACCCTAAACCCTAAACCCTAAACCCTAAACCCTAAACCCTAAACCCTAAACCCTAAACCCTAAACCCTAAACCCTAAACCCTAAACCCTAAACCCTAAACCCTAAACCCTAAACCCTAAACCCTAAACCCTAAACCCTAAACCCTAAACCCTAAACCCTAAACCCTAAACCCTAAACCCTAAACCCTAAACCCTAAACCCTAAACCCTAAACCCTAAACCCTAAACCCTAAACCCTAAACCCTAAACCCTAAACCCTAAACCCTAAACCCTAAACCCTAAACCCTAAACCCTAAACCCTAAACCCTAAACCCTAAACCCTAAACCCTAAACCCTAAACCCTAAACCCTAAACCCTAAACCCTAAACCCTAAACCCTAAACCCTAAACCCTAAACCCTAAACCCTAAACCCTAAACCCTAAACCCTAAACCCTAAACCCTAAACCCTAAACCCTAAACCCTAAACCCTAAACCCTAAACCCTAAACCCTAAACCCTAAACCCTAAACCCTAAACCCTAAACCCTAAACCCTAAACCCTAAACCCTAAACCCTAAACCCTAAACCCTAAACCCTAAACCCTAAACCCTAAACCCTAAACCCTAAACCCTAAACCCTAAACCCTAAACCCTAAACCCTAAACCCTAAACCCTAAACCCTAAACCCTAAACCCTAAACCCTAAACCCTAAACCCTAAACCCTAAACCCTAAACCCTAAACCCTAAACCCTAAACCCTAAACCCTAAACCCTAAACCCTAAACCCTAAACCCTAAACCCTAAACCCTAAACCCTAAACCCTAAACCCTAAACCCTAAACCCTAAACCCTAAACCCTAAACCCTAAACCCTAAACCCTAAACCCTAAACCCTAAACCCTAAACCCTAAACCCTAAACCCTAAACCCTAAACCCTAAACCCTAAACCCTAAACCCTAAACCCTAAACCCTAAACCCTAAACCCTAAAAACCCTAAACCCTAAACCCTAAACCCTAAACCCTAAACCCTAAACCCTAAACCCTAAACCCTAAACCCTAAACCCTAAACCCTAAACCCTAAACCCTAAACCCTAAACCCTAAACCCTAAACCCTAAACCCTAAACCCTAAACCCTAAACCCTAAACCCTAAACCCTAAACCCTAAACCCTAAACCCTAAACCCTAAACCCTAAACCCTAAACCCTAAACCCTAAACCCTAAACCCTAAACCCTAAACCCTAAACCCTAAACCCTAAACCCTAAACCCTAAACCCTAAACCCTAAACCCTAAACCCTAAACCCTAAACCCTAAACCCTAAACCCTAAACCCTAAACCCTAAACCCTAAACCCTAAACCCTAAACCCTAAACCCTAAACCCTAAACCCTAAACCCTAAACCCTAAACCCTAAACCCTAAACCCTAAACCCTAAACCCTAAACCCTAAACCCTAAACCCTAAACCCTAAACCCTAAACCCTAAACCCTAAACCCTAAACCCTAAACCCTAAACCCTAAACCCTAAACCCTAAACCCTAAACCCTAAACCCTAAACCCTAAACCCTAAACCCTAAACCCTAAACCCTAAACCCTAAACCCTAAACCCTAAACCCTAAACCCTAAACCCTAAACCCTAAACCCTAAACCCTAAACCCTAAACCCTAAACCCTAAACCCTAAACCCTAAACCCTAAACCCTAAACCCTAAACCCTAAACCCTAAACCCTAAACCCTAAACCCTAAACCCTAAACCCTAAACCCTAAACCCTAAACCCTAAACCCTAAACCCTAAACCCTAAACCCTAAACCCTAAACCCTAAACCCTAAACCCTAAACCCTAAACCCTAAACCCTAAACCCTAAACCCTAAACCCTAAACCCTAAACCCTAAACCCTAAACCCTAAACCCTAAACCCTAAACCCTAAACCCTAAACCCTAAACCCTAAACCCCTAAACCCTAAACCCTAAACCCTAAACCCTAAACCCTAAACCCTAAACCCTAAACCCTAAACCCTAAACCCTAAACCCTAAACCCTAAACCCTAAACCCTAAACCCTAAACCCTAAACCCTAAACCCTAAACCCTAAACCCTAAACCCTAAACCCTAAACCCTAAACCCTAAACCCTAAACCCTAAACCCTAAACCCTAAACCCTAAACCCTAAACCCTAAACCCTAAACCCTAAACCCTAAACCCTAAACCCTAAACCCTAAACCCTAAACCCTAAACCCTAAACCCTAAACCCTAAACCCTAAACCCTAAACCCTAAACCCTAAACCCTAAACCCTAAACCCTAAACCCTAAACCCTAAACCCTAAACCCTAAACCCTAAACCCTAAACCCTAAACCCTAAACCCTAAACCCTAAACCCTAAACCCTAAACCCTAAACCCTAAACCCTAAACCCTAAACCCTAAACCCTAAACCCTAAACCCTAAACCCTAAACCCTAAACCCTAAACCCTAAACCCTAAAAACCCTAAACCCTAAACCCTAAACCCTAAACCCTAAACCCTAAACCCTAAACCCTAAACCCTAAACCCTAAACCCTAAACCCTAAACCCTAAACCCTAAACCCTAAACCCTAAACCCTAAACCCTAAACCCTAAACCCTAAACCCTAAACCCTAAACCCTAAACCCTAAACCCTAAACCCTAAACCCTAAACCCTAAACCCTAAACCCTAAACCCCCTAAACCCTAAACCCTAAACCCTAAACCCTAAACCCTAAACCCTAAACCCTAAACCCTAAACCCTAAACCCTAAACCCTAAACCCTAAACCCTAAACCCTAAACCCTAAACCCTAAACCCTAAACCCTAAACCCTAAACCCTAAACCCTAAACCCTAAACCCTAAACCCTAAACCCTAAACCCTAAACCCTAAACCCTAAACCCTAAACCCTAAACCCTAAACCCTAAACCCTAAACCCTAAACCCTAAACCCTAAACCCTAAACCCTAAACCCTAAACCCTAAACCCTAAACCCTAAACCCTAAACCCTAAACCCTAAACCCTAAACCCTAAACCCTAAACCCTAAACCCTAAACCCTAAACCCTAAACCCTAAACCCTAAACCCTAAACCCTAAACCCTAAACCCTAAACCCTAAACCCTAAACCCTAAACCCTAAACCCTAAACCCTAAACCCTAAACCCTAAACCCTAAACCCTAAACCCTAAACCCTAAACCCTAAACCCTAAACCCTAAACCCTAAACCCTAAACCCTAAACCCTAAACCCTAAACCCTAAACCCTAAACCCTAAACCCTAAACCCTAAACCCTAAACCCTAAACCCTAAACCCTAAACCCTAAACCCTAAACCCTAAACCCTAAACCCTAAACCCTAAACCCTAAACCCTAAACCCTAAACCCTAAACCCTAAACCCTAAACCCTAAACCCTAAACCCTAAACCCTAAACCCTAAACCCTAAACCCTAAACCCTAAACCCTAAACCCTAAACCCTAAACCCTAAACCCTAAACCCTAAACCCTAAACCCTAAACCCTAAACCCTAAACCCTAAACCCTAAACCCTAAACCCTAAACCCTAAACCCTAAACCCTAAACCCTAAACCCTAAACCCTAAACCCTAAACCCTAAACCCTAAACCCTAAACCCTAAACCCTAAACCCTAAACCCTAAACCCTAAACCCTAAACCCTAAACCCTAAACCCTAAACCCTAAACCCTAAACCCTAAACCCTAAACCCTAAACCCTAAACCCTAAACCCTAAACCCTAAACCCTAAACCCTAAACCCTAAACCCTAAACCCTAAACCCTAAACCCTAAACCCTAAACCCTAAACCCTAAACCCTAAACCCTAAACCCTAAACCCTAAACCCTAAACCCTAAACCCTAAACCCTAAACCCTAAACCCTAAACCCTAAACCCTAAACCCTAAACCCTAAACCCTAAACCCTAAACCCTAAACCCTAAACCCTAAACCCTAAACCCTAAACCCTAAACCCTAAACCCTAAACCCTAAACCCTAAACCCTAAACCCTAAACCCTAAACCCTAAACCCTAAACCCTAAACCCTAAACCCTAAACCCTAAACCCTAAACCCTAAACCCTAAACCCTAAACCCTAAACCCTAAACCCTAAACCCTAAACCCTAAACCCTAAACCCTAAACCCTAAACCCTAAACCCTAAACCCTAAACCCTAAACCCTAAACCCTAAACCCTAAACCCTAAACCCTAAACCCTAAACCCTAAACCCTAAACCCTAAACCCTAAACCCTAAACCCTAAACCCTAAACCCTAAACCCTAAACCCTAAACCCTAAACCCTAAACCCTAAACCCTAAACCCTAAACCCTAAACCCTAAACCCTAAACCCTAAACCCTAAACCCTAAACCCTAAACCCTAAACCCTAAACCCTAAACCCTAAACCCTAAACCCTAAACCCTAAACCCTAAACCCTAAACCCTAAACCCTAAACCCTAAACCCTAAACCCTAAACCCTAAACCCTAAACCCTAAACCCTAAACCCTAAACCCTAAACCCTAAACCCTAAAACCCTAAACCCTAAACCCTAAACCCTAAACCCTAAACCCTAAACCCTAAACCCTAAACCCTAAACCCTAAACCCTAAACCCTAAACCCTAAACCCTAAACCCTAAACCCTAAACCCTAAACCCTAAACCCTAAACCCTAAACCCTAAACCCTAAACCCTAAACCCTAAACCCTAAACCCTAAACCCTAAACCCTAAACCCTAAACCCTAAACCCTAAACCCTAAACCCTAAACCCTAAACCCTAAACCCTAAACCCTAAACCCTAAACCCTAAACCCTAAACCCTAAACCCTAAACCCTAAACCCTAAACCCTAAACCCTAAACCCTAAACCCTAAACCCTAAACCCTAAACCCTAAACCCTAAACCCTAAACCCTAAACCCTAAACCCTAAACCCTAAACCCTAAACCCTAAACCCTAAACCCTAAACCCTAAACCCTAAACCCTAAACCCTAAACCCTAAACCCTAAACCCTAAACCCTAAACCCTAAACCCTAAACCCTAAACCCTAAACCCTAAACCCTAAACCCTAAACCCTAAACCCTAAACCCTAAACCCTAAACCCTAAACCCTAAACCCTAAACCCTAAACCCTAAACCCTAAACCCTAAACCCTAAACCCTAAACCCTAAACCCTAAACCCTAAACCCTAAACCCTAAACCCTAAACCCTAAACCCTAAACCCTAAACCCTAAACCCTAAACCCTAAACCCTAAACCCTAAACCCTAAACCCTAAACCCTAAACCCTAAACCCTAAACCCTAAACCCTAAACCCTAAACCCTAAACCCTAAACCCTAAACCCTAAACCCTAAACCCTAAACCCTAAACCCTAAACCCTAAACCCTAAACCCTAAACCCTAAACCCTAAACCCTAAACCCTAAACCCTAAACCCTAAACCCTAAACCCTAAACCCTAAACCCTAAACCCTAAACCCTAAACCCTAAACCCTAAACCCTAAACCCTAAACCCTAAACCCTAAACCCTAAACCCTAAACCCTAAACCCTAAACCCTAAACCCTAAACCCTAAACCCTAAACCCTAAACCCTAAACCCTAAACCCTAAACCCTAAACCCTAAACCCTAAACCCTAAACCCTAAACCCTAAACCCTAAACCCTAAACCCTAAACCCTAAACCCTAAACCCTAAACCCTAAACCCTAAACCCTAAACCCTAAACCCTAAACCCTAAACCCTAAACCCTAAACCCTAAACCCTAAACCCTAAACCCTAAACCCTAAACCCTAAACCCTAAACCCTAAACCCTAAACCCTAAACCCTAAACCCTAAACCCTAAACCCTAAACCCTAAACCCTAAACCCTAAACCCTAAACCCTAAACCCTAAACCCTAAACCCTAAACCCTAAACCCTAAACCCTAAACCCTAAACCCTAAACCCTAAACCCTAAACCCTAAACCCTAAACCCTAAACCCTAAACCCTAAACCCTAAACCCTAAACCCTAAACCCTAAACCCTAAACCCTAAACCCTAAACCCTAAACCCTAAACCCTAAACCCTAAACCCTAAACCCTAAACCCTAAACC